>JBAIZL010000001.1:157572543-157575043 GCA_036971475.1 Prosapia bicincta
CACTAAGTTTTGTTTTGTTTACGATCCCTTGTTATTATCCACGTATTTTGTTAATAATTTGTATAAAAAAATTTAATTTTAACCAGAGCAACAGCATAACCAGTAATAATCGGCATTTACAATGAAACATTTTGAAATATCATCTAGTGAACTTTATTGATTGGGCAAACACGGGACCTGGATAACAGTATTATCGTGGCACTGGTTGTAATTATCTTCTCAAATTTGGCCGGGGAATTGCAAGCCCCCGAAGGCTGCCGTGTACCACCCAAACCAATTGAGCTGTACATTCAGTTAACACGGCCAATTCGACCTTCTGGGACAATAGCATCTTGCTTAATTGTGTCCTGCAACAAAATATTGCTTTCAGAACTAATCTAGAGTCAAGTGTTTTAGTAGAAGAGGTGAATTCCCTTACTTACTAGTATAACTAGGCTGACGTTCAATTGCTGAAAATGTCTTCAAAGAAGTTATTTACTCCCCCAGATTTTGCGCAAAACCTTTAGTTAAATAGTTTATCTTTCATGGGCCCACCTCTATCTAGTTACTGAAAATTTAAACATATACTCGACCATACATCTCCTTGTTTACATGACTTTCTTAACACGGGTTATGTTTAAACTATGGAAACAACGGTAAAGTCCCTGCGTTAACTCCATGGTAGCTGTTTTTGGGCACATCCAATTATCCAAATGGAGGAGTTCCACCTCTCAGTGTTTCTAGAAAAAATGTTTATAAGTACTTGAAATATATAAATATTTTGTCAACTAAAGTTGTGTCATATTTGCACTTAGATGACTTATAAGCATCCATACAGCCTGGGAGATATAGGCTGTAATATAGCGTGATATTTTAAATGTTTATAGTTTTACTTGATTATTTTTCAACTATTTATGAAAAGTAGTTTTTTTGTTAAATATAATCATAATAACACTGTAAACTATCATGTATTTTTTTTTAACTTGTAAAACATAACTAAATTCTATCAAGGTTCTAAATTGATTTAATTTGCAATTTTAAATGAATAATTTAACTTTTTGGAAATAATTCAGTAATTGGCGTAAGGGAGCAAATGTTAATAAAGTTTTTACCTTATATAAAGCAACAGCTATCATTCACTGATCTTCCCCCCTTAAGCCAATAATTTCATTTTGTAAAAATAATAAAAACCGCGAATTATTTAAGAATACATATTTATTTAAGTTTTAAAAATATACTGTTGTACATATTATCAGGAGTGTTATAGAATGAACCCTAAAGTAACATATTTTAACTGTTTTAATAAACATATACAAAAAGCATAGCCTAGTATATACACGTCTCCTCTTATAATT
Source organism: Prosapia bicincta (assembly GCA_036971475.1). Taxonomy (NCBI): domain Eukaryota; kingdom Metazoa; phylum Arthropoda; class Insecta; order Hemiptera; family Cercopidae; genus Prosapia; species Prosapia bicincta. The sequence continues at coordinate 157,573,878 of JBAIZL010000001.1, forward strand.
TTAGTCCGCCCAATGTTTTTAAAACATCGGTGCCTGAACATTAAAGGTGAAATTTCGGCCTTTAAAAAGAGGAAAAGGGAACTTTGCCGAAATACAATTTAGAGACGTGGTTGCGATTCAGTTTCATACAGCAAACATTGACGGAGAGTTTTCCTGATTCGACATTGAACCTTCTGGTTTCATAGTTCTTGAAGATAGTTATTAGTAAAAATATAACTATGTACTTCTACCGCGTGGCTTTAAATGGATAAAGTTACCAAACTATCGAAGCTAACATCATATTAACATGACATAGTTTGCGTCATGATTATTTCAAAAACATTTCTTCATCTATTATACAGTGTCTTTACAAAGACAGCCTATATAAGTTAGTTACGCACAATAAAAAAATACAACCTTAATCATTATTTATAAAACAATTTGCAATGATAATAATAATAATTTTAATAATGAGTATAAGTAATAATGAGATATTTATAGTAATAATTTTCAATAACATCACCACCAGCAGCAACAACAAAATAACATCACCACCAGCAGCAACAACAAAATAACATCACCACCAGCAGCAACAACAAAATAACATCACCACCAGCAGCAACAACAAAATAACATCACCACCAGCAGCAACAACAAAATAACATCACCACCAGCAGCAACAACAAAATAACATCACCACTAGCAGCAACAACAAAATAACATCACCACCAGCAGCAACAACAAAATAACATCACCACCAGCAGCAACAACAAAATAACATCACCACCAGCAGCAACAACAAAATAACATCACCACCAGCAGCAACAACAAAATAACATCACCACCAGCAGCAACAACAAAATAACATCACCACCAGCAGTAACAACAAAATAACATCACCACCAGCAGCAACAACAGAATAACATCACCACCAGCAGCAACAACAAAATAACATCACCACCAGCAGCAACAACAAATAACATCACCACCAGCAGCAACAACAAAATAACATCACCACCAGCAGCAACAACAAAATAACATCACCACCAGCAGCAACAACAAAATAACATCACCACCAGCAGCAACAACAAAATAACATCACCACCAGCAGCAACAACAAAATAACATCACCACCAGCAGCAACAACAAAATAACATATTTACAGTCATCATGTACAATGATTATCA
>JBAIZL010000001.1:157580043-157582543 GCA_036971475.1 Prosapia bicincta
TATTACAATCATTAACCTTTACATTGACATATGTACAGCTTGCATGAAGCAAATCTGAATACTTATATAGTTTATAGGCCTATATGTCTTCTTTCTGATAAAACTTCCTATTATCTCTCTCTCTTAACTATTCATCTTCTGTTCTTCTTTCTTTATTACATTATTGTAACTTTTTTTATTCTGTCATTCCTCTTTTTATTACAACTATTTCTCCTATGCAATAAAATAAAAATCAAAAGTTTTCAAACAGTTTCCGAATTCTTTCTTCTTCTTAGTGAAATGAATTTCTTTTTTCTCACATTATTGTTCTTTATATTTAGTATTAGTATATTCTGTATTTAAAATTCTGTTTTTCAGGGTTTCCAAAATTTATTTTTCCGAAGCACAAGTTGAAAAGTGCAATGTTCCCCGAGATTAGGCGTGCTATAAACATTTATTCTAACTTATCTTTCTATTTAACAACATAAATAAATGAAACCTCTATACCACAAATGACTTTTTTCTTTTATTTAAAACCTTATGTTCATTTCAGGGTAGAGACTTTTACATACAAGGGGTTGTAATGGGTAGACACGTTTACATACAAGGGGATGTAATGGGTAGACACTTTTACATACAAGGGGTTGTAATGGGTAGACACGTTTACATACAAGGGGGTGTAATGGGTAGACACTTTTACATACAAGGGAGTGTAATGGGTAGACACTTTTACATACAAGGGAGTGTAATGGGTAGACACTTTTACATACAAGGGGGTGTAATGGGTAGACACTTTTACATACAAGGGAGTGTAATGGGTAGACACTTTTACATACAAGGGAGTGTAATGGGTAGACACTTTTACATACAAGGGGGTGTAATAGGTAGACACTTTTATATACAAGGGGGTGTAATGGGTAGACACTTTTACATACAAGGGAGTGTAATGGGTAGACACTTTTACATACAAGGGAGTGTAATGGGTAGACACTTTTACATACAAGGGAGTGTAATGGGTAGACACTTTTACATACAAGGGAGTGTAATGGGTAGACACTTTTACATACAAGGGACATAACGTGTATACACTTTTACATACAAGGGGTTGTAATAGGTAGACACTTTTACATACAAGGGGGTGTAATGGGTAGACACTTTTACATACAAGGGGGTGTAACAGGTAGACACTTTTTCTCACAAAGGGGTGTAACGGGTAGACACTTTTACATACATAACGCATAACCACCCGCTCACTATCTAATATGCACTTAACCGCATGCAGTGATACGCCGACCTGACTTGTTCTTAAAAAAAACCCGCACTCTTGATTAATAGTGTGAGAGCTATATAGTCATACATGTCAGTATTTTGTCAGCCTAAAAGATACATATTAGCATTAACAATCATCACATACATTATATCTTACCATCTGCTATTATTAACAGGTGCTCCAGGTTGGCCCGTGCAAAATATGATCCTGCTTAATTTTACCTTTTTATAGGCTCCTGTGTTACATTTAAGCAGCATCTGCCCGTGTTACTTGTCACTGGACTTTGATTTAAAAACCAACTATCTTTTGATATAGCTCAAATATTTAAAATAATTTACTTTCAAGAGTAACTCTCCTGTTGTAACATTAGGCTTTATTTTCTTGAATTTACTGTATTAATAATTTAACTACACTTGATATTTAACTTTGCAACATTTAATTTATTAGTTGCGGAAATCTTTAAAGTTTTATTTATTTATTAACACATTTATTTTTTAATAAATTAAAAAGAATTTGTGTATTAATTTTAATGATACAAGAAAATAACAAAATTTAACATAATTTTTAACTTAATGATTTCTCCTGCTTTTATCAATATGCAAATAATATATATCCTTACATATTTAATTAAATAAAAGTTTTTTTTACATGTATTTAATTTATATGATTAATTTCATATTTATTTCTTGAAACATAAATTAAGATTTTATCTTGAATTTCACATTATAGCTCATTTTGTTTCTTTCCAATAATTTTAAATCTGGAATTAATTTAGCTTAAGTGTTATTATAACATTCTGTGACATTAATAATTAGTTGAATATTTCATAATCATTTACAACATATAACATGAAATTATTTATAAGATTTAATATTCTAAATTATTCAAACTTTTCTAATAAATATTTTCTCTTTTGATGTTATTGAAAATGACCAAGTTTATAGTCGAAACCACTCTAAAAAATCACTTAATTATTCTTTCATTGGTTCCTTTCTGATTAAGTTGGTCTAAAGACTAAAATGAGCTTTGAATAATTTATATGTGAAGTTTTTCCCTTTTGGAAAACTGACTTATTTCATTTAATTTAACTGCTTTACACAATTAAAATATGACATATTAGATATTAGAAAAATGTTTTACTTTTAAAAAATATTATTTAACAAGTTTATTAAGAATGAAGCCATTGATTATTTTAATAAAACTTTAACTTAGTTATTTCTGAAAATTTTATTAAAATTTTAACTTATAAAT